>CM035836.1:244677339-244679839 GCA_020510985.1 Pholidichthys leucotaenia
GTACATATGTATATTAGCTGCTCTTGCTTGTTTTTTTTCTTGCCTTCTGATTGTTGCTCTGAGTGTTGCTATCCCTGTGCTGTTGCAATCCTGGAATTTCCCCGTTGTGGGACTAATAAAGGCTTATCTTATCTTATCTTATGAGATCCGACTTTGATGAATGCTGAAATATTAGAATTATAAAATTGACATGCACATTAATAAACTCAATATATGATTTTAAAAATCTTTATTTAAATAACATTGATCACAAATCTAATCTTGGTAGGCAAAATCCCTTGTAGTGATCAGATGGGAATGTTTCTCTGATGAGGCTCACAGCACAGGCAGGCAACATAACCCTCACTTCTTCACCTTCAATACCTCCTGGCAGCACCGAGATTCAGTTGATGTTGGCATAATGTTGCATTTCTCACAAGTGCACCTGTTAAAAAAATGGTATAATCAGATGCTTATAATAAACTAATGGCTCATGGGAGTGCTATATAAATTGGTCTATGAAGTTTGATTAGAAAATATTTAAAACATGTAAAAAATTTTGAGCAGAAAGAGAATGTTTATAAGTCGCCAAGTAAGGCAGCGAGGGAAAAATTGGCAGTTTTATTTTGATAATTAAGTGTGTGACCATGCATATCGCCTAAAAAAAAAAATTTCAAAGCATATTTTACCAATATAAATCGGCGAGCCTCTCGTTCTTGCCTCTCGTCCTCTCGTTCTGCTCCGGTCGCTGTTTCGTCCGCGTCTTACGCCGCACCCTCGGGCTCGAACAAATACAGCTGAATAACCCCATCAGCACCACCCAAAACTACTTCATCATCAGATTCGTCAGTTTCAATATCATCACTTATATTGCGGTCGTCATACTCGATAAAATAATCGCTGTCCGAATCACTCTGCTGTCGTTCAGCCATTTCTGCAGGCAGGTTATCATCCATTTCCTGCAGCCATTTCCTGTTTCTCCCTGACCTGACGTCACTGCTGCACGCCCCCTATCGAGAGATGGCGGTACTGCAGCATCACTAAGTGAAATATGGGCTATTAACAAATGAAGTCATTTATGGAGGCTGGTGACACATTTTAAATCACGGGAATGGCCAGAATGGAATATTTTCATACAATCAGTTTATTGGTTCAATAAAAAAATGTCACCGTCCGAGGACTTTAAATACCACATCGTAAGAACTGTGATGTTTATTTGCTCCTTAAGGGAGTTCATTTGCTGTTGAAATAACATGTCGACACTTGGCAGTACTGTTCATTTTTTAAATGAGACTGTCAATGTGTTTTTTTTTTCTATTCTCTTTCAATTATAATGGCAGCGGAGTTGAGCTTTTGCCTTATTTTTTTCTCTTTTTTCTTTTTTGTAGGGAAGCTACTGGTTGCGCTGCATACAAAGCAACCTCAAGCATATAGGAATAGGTGTGCCACAATCGGGGGGGCACTGATGGGGTGAGTGGGGTGGGTGGGGAAGATGTTCATGGGTATGTTCAGGTGGGCTATTTTGCACCACGACGTGTGTCTTGTGCCTTGTCTTGTGTCTTGTCTCGTGTGTGGTTTGGGGCTGTCGCTGGGCAACACAGACTTTCAACTCCCTCCAAAGATTTTCTATGCGGTTGAGATCTGGAGACTGGCTAGGCCACTCCAGGACCTTGAAATGCTTCTTACGAAGCCACTCCTTCGTTGCCCAGGTGGTGTGTTTGGGATCACTGTCATGCTGAAAGACCCAGCCACGTTTCATCTTCAATGCCCTTGCTGGTGGAAGGAGGTTTTCACTCAAAATCTCACGATACATGGCCCCATTCATTCTTTCCTTTACACGGATCAGTCGTCCTGGTCCCTTTGCAGAAAAACAGCCCCAAAGTATGATGTTTCCACCCCCATGCTTCACAGTAGGTATGGTGTTCTTTCTCCTCCAAACACGACAAGTTGAGTTTTTACCAAAAAGTTCTATTTTGGTTTCATCTGACCATATGACATTCTCCCAGTTCTCTTCTGGATCATCCAAATGCTCTCTAGCAAACTTCAGACGGGCCTGGACATGTACTGGCTTAAGCAGGGGGACACGTCTGGCACTGCAGGATTTGAGTCCCTGGCGGTGTAGTGTGTTTCTGATGTAGCCTTTGTTACTTTGGTCCCAGCTCTCTGCAGGTCATTCACTAGGTCCCCCCATGTGGTTCTGGGATTTTTGCTCACTGTTCTCATGATAATTTTGACCCCACGGGGTGAGATCTTGCGTGGGGCCCCAGATCGAGGGACATTATCAGTGGTCTTGTATGTCTTCCATTTTCTAATAATTGCTCCCATAGTTGATTTCTTCACACCAAGCTGCTTACCTATTGCAGATTCAGTCTTCCCAGCCTGGTGCAGGTCTACAATTTTGTTTCTGGTGTCCTTTGACAGCTCTTTGGTCTTGGCCATAGTGGAGTTTGGAGTCTGACTGTTTGAGGTTGTGGACAGGTGTCTTTTATACTGATAATGAGTTCAAACAGGTGCCATTAAT